>OX376372.1:21720533-21723033 GCA_947369275.1 Nemotelus nigrinus | reverse complement strand
TTTGTATAAATAAATGCTTACAGTTAGTATACATACCGGAAACATTTACAATGAAAATAAATAACCGATGTTACAATTCGCAAAGTTCTGCAAATTTTTCGGATCGCAGCCCCAAACACCAACTTCAGTTACAGTGCTGCAGGCTCTGAGCATTTTCTTCATTAATGTTATATGAGATGCTGCTTTCAATGTTTGGTGAAATAAGCAACTGATAACGAATATAATTAACCCGTGTTTTGCTCTCATAAACGTTGAAATTCATGCCAGTGGTAATATCTGAAACCTTCCACCATATGAGTTATAATGCATTCTTAAGACGAAAGTAAAACGTGGCATTTGAAACAGTTTGGCCGTAATAAGCAGCACATGTAGTGGAATATGCACTCAAAACCTGCACGATTCTTCTACTGTTCTTCGAACATTAGTGTTTCTAGCGGTTCAGGTGCGCTAGAGTTTTTTTTTCTTTAGGACGGAGATAAGTATGATACTGAATTTTTCTTTCAGTTAGGAATTTTGTCATAATTCAGTGGTCCTTGATAGATTCTGGACTTATCTGAACTCCTAGATAAATCCTTTTAGGAGAAGTAAATTTGAAGTACGGTCTGCAAAATTCTTTTTCTGCCTGTAGCCATCTCTCGGGCTGGCGGAGAATGATTGGGACGGTCTTCCTTCATCGGTAGAAAATTTTGCTTTGTCACTAGTATTCTCTACTCTTCTCTGTTTAAGTATTATATTATTTGATTTTTTTCTGTGTTATTTTTAAATTTTGTATTTCTCCTCGAGCTTACGAGGGAGTTTTGCAGGGACTTAATCAGTTTCTTTAATTCTGCTTTTTGCTTGAGTTCGGCCTTGTCGTGCCAGTTCTGTTTGGAGATTCAAGATAATTTCATCCTTTTCTCTGGAGTCGAGGAAATTAAGGTCGGAAAAACTCTCCGACCCCTCTCGTACATATCATATAATGTCTTTTCTTTTCTTCAGTTCAAAAATAATTTAAAATAGGAGCAAAGAGTATAATAATTATAATTTATTTTTATGTATATATACATATATATATATATATATATATATATATATATATGTATATATACATAAAAATAAATTATAATTATTATACTCTTTGCTCCTATTTTAAATTATTTTTGAACTGAAGAAAAGAAAAGACATTATATGATATGTACGAGAGGGGTCGGAGAGTTTTTCCGACCTTAATTTCCTCGACTCCAGAGAAAAGGATGAAATTATCTTGAATCTCCAAACAGAACTGGCACGACAAGGCCGAACTCAAGCAAAAAGCAGAATTAAAGAAACTGATTAAGTCCCTGCAAAACTCCCTCGTAAGCTCGAGGAGAAATACAAAATTTAAAAATAACACAGAAAAAAATCAAATAATATAATACTTAAACAGAGAAGAGTAGAGAATACTAGTGACAAAGCAAAATTTTCTACCGATGAAGGAAGACCGTCCCAATCATTCTCCGCCAGCCCGAGAGATGGCTACAGGCAGAAAAAGAATTTTGCAGACCGTACTTCAAATTTACTTCTCCTAAAAGGATTTATCTAGGAGTTCAGATAAGTCCAGAATCTATCAAGGACCACTGAATTATGACAAAATTCCTAACTGAAAGAAAAATTCAGTATCATACTTATCTCCGTCCTAAAGAAAAAAAAACTCTAGCGCACCTGAACCGCTAGAAACACTAATGTTCGAAGAACAGTAGAAGAATCGTGCAGGTTTTGAGTGCATATTCCACTACATGTGCTGCTTATTACGGCCAAACTGTTTCAAATGCCACGTTTTACTTTCGTCTTAAGAATGCATTATAACTCATATGGTGGAAGGTTTCAGATATTACCACTGGCATGAATTTCAACGTTTATGAGAGCAAAACACGGGTTAATTATATTCGTTATCAGTTGCTTATTTCACCAAACATTGAAAGCAGCATCTCATATAACATTAATGAAGAAAATGCTCAGAGCCTGCAGCACTGTAACTGAAGTTGGTGTTTGGGGCTGCGATCCGAAAAATTTGCAGAACTTTGCGAATTGTAACATCGGTTATTTATTTTCATTGTAAATGTTTCCGGTATGTATACTAACTGTAAGCATTTATTTATACAAAAGTAGCACAACTGACTCGTGCTGGCAACCTTTCGCCAGTATCAAAGCCAAGAATATATCAAATCTGCTTCACGTTGTTTAATTACATTCGAAGTTATAGGAGTATAAAGAAATTTAGGGTTACCTGCAGCGAGTTTTTTCAAATGATCGAAAACTTAATATTTGCTGTTTATTGTCACTACAATATCATTACCATTTGAAAATTCTACGATAAAACCGCTTAATAAAGACATTGCAATTAAACACAAAACCAACAATAGCTGGCAACTCTATCGTGGCTTTTCAACCAAATTTGGCCTGAATAATGTTTATGACAGTTTTCATTAATTGTATGAAATTCGTATTGATTTCATGACTGCACTGGAAGTTATAGTGCAAA
>OX376372.1:20325533-20338033 GCA_947369275.1 Nemotelus nigrinus | reverse complement strand
AAATTACAAAGAAAAAAAACTGCTTTTTGCCCTATGAAATGTGAATAAATTACCAGATTTTCATGAAATTGGCACAGTAGCTAAACCTAACTCTAATCTCTGTTTGGTGGAAATTTGGTTGAAAAATTTGATCGGTGCTACCAGCTATGGTAATTTTTGTGTCTTTGGTTTTGAAAATTCGCTCAGGAAAATAAAACTTTTTGCACTATAACTTCCAGTGCAGTCATGAAATCAATACGAATTTCATACAATTAATGAAACCTGTCATAAACATTATTCAGACCAAATTTGGTTGAAAAGCCACGATAGGGTTGCCAGCTATTGTTGGTTTTGTGTTTAATTGCAATATCTTTATTAAGCGGTTTTATCGTAGAATTTTCAAATGGTAATGATATTGTAGTGACAATAAACAGCAAATATTAAGCTTTCGATTATTTGAAAAAACTCGCTGCAGGTAACTCTAAATTTCTTTATACTCCTTTAACTTCGAATGTTATATAACAACGTGAAGCAGATGTGATATATTCTTGGCTTTGATACTGGCAGAAGGTTGCCAGCACGAGTCGGTTGTGCTACTTTTGTATCAATAAACGCTTACAGTTAGTATTCATACCGGAAACATTTACAATTAAAATAAATAATCAATGTTGCAATTCGCAAAGTTCTGCAAATTTTTCGGATCGCAGCCCCAAACACCAACTTCAGTTACAGTGCTGCAGGCACTGAGCATTTTCTTCATTGATGTTATATGAGATGCTGCTTTCAAAATTATGTGAAATAAGCAACTGATAACGAATATAATTAACCCGTGTTTTGCTCTCATAAACGTTGAAATTCATGCCGGTGGTAATATCTGAAACCTTCCACCATATGAGTTATAATGCATTCTTGAGACCAAAGTAAAACGTGGCATTTGAAACAGTTTGGTCGTAATAAGCAGCACATGTGGTGGAATATGCACTCAAAACCTGCACGATTCTTCTACTGTTCTTCGAACATTAGTGTTTCTAGCGGTTCAGGTGCGCTAGAGTTTTTTTTTGCATATTTTTAATCTTTAAGAGCTTTTAATTCGAATTATTTTTGGAGTTACTGTTATTTTTGTGACACGCCAGCTAAACAAACAAACGCGGTCAATAACGAATCAACCGCTCCAAGCTACGAGCTTCTCAAGCTTCTAAAGAAGTTCGAACTGCTCGTATGGCTGAAGCTTCAGAAAATCTCGCTTTTGAAGTGAAAGAAGGAACATTGCATGAAACAGGGATCGCTGATCAAAAAAATGTAAGTAAAACATACCATTAAACGATTCAGACTGCCCGAAACGAGACTCCAAACTTTAAACGCTTTTTTCTCGAAACTACTTTTTTCAATACAGTTAACATGATATCTCTAGTTGTCAGAAACCGATTTACTTGAAATTTCACACAGACCCTCTGAACACTATTAGAATTCGTTTGACGTAGGGAATTTGAAAAAAAAAATTCTACAATTTTTAAAAAATTCCCAAAGTTGAAAAAATTAGGCAAAAAAATGATATCTTCTTTTACATGGACGCCATTTTGCAAAATAAAAAAGGTTTTTCAAATCGCCGAAGCTAGATTAAATCTACATTTATGCTTTTTCAGAATTGACCAAAAGTTTATGTTTCAGATCACCAGGAAGGTTGGAATCACGTCAACCTGGAAACAATTTTTTTTTTGAGTCTCCACTTCGCCAGCCTGTACCTACTTCTGAATATATCTTTATACTTTTGAAATGTTAATCAAAAACTGATAAAAAAAATAGATACTAAAGTTTTTAATTGTTTTTTGTTATTGCGTCCGTAAAATCAACTCAAAATCGAGCCTCTAGACCAGAATACCGCCTTAAATCAATATTTAACCGAAACACCTACCTGACACATTTCAACAGCAAAAAAATAGAATTGGTTTTAAAGTGCAGTATGGTTGCACTTTAATCAGTTATAATGGCAATCGGACTCATACTTGTGAAAAACTTAGTCGTTTATTTAATGAGCCCCCAGTCAATTGAGGCTTGTAGTCGAATAACTTTGTTTTGGTTTTTTGTCGCCATACTACTCGTATCATACAAAACGATACGATAATTTATGGTATTGCAGATTATGAAATTCATTTAGTGGTCTATTATGCAAGTTCACTGTACATGCTTACTTCAATTAGCTTTTTCAGATACATAGGATAGACTTTATCACTGGAATCTAATGATTTCAAATACAATTTAGAGAAGTTTTCACGATCATATTCAAGAGGTAATGTTTTTCAAGCTATATCACATGCTTAAATTTAACATTTGATGAAATCATCAAAGCGTGCACAACAAACAACTATTTAGTGAAGATTATTCTACGATCTTGCAGAACCACATAATTAGATTGAACTTTGACCATTGAAGTCGACTTTGAATGAAATGTATGGAATAAATTAAACAACTTACATTGTATTCATACAATCGATCATATCCTTTCCCAGCACATCTCGATTTCCGAAAAACTCCGGGATCACAGATCTCGTCGTACACCACAAATCATACGTTTGTTTAGACACTTCCAAACTATAATTGCAGGCATGCAAAAAAGCACATGCATACATTTCGTTTATGACCGGCAAATGCTTCTGTGTTTTACTCCATTCTACAAACTTTTCCACTTCGTCCTTTTTCAGCTCGGGATATTTCCGATATTGATCATCCACGTTGAAGAACTTCATTTTCTTTCGCACAACACACAATCTTCGCGGGCTTCAGGTACGATCACAGTCAATTTGTTCAAAGTACACCGAACAACTAAATTTAGTGAATGATCATGTGCCAGTCTCAAGCTTAAAGATGCTGCTCGCAGATAAAAAAAAAAACGAATATACTTGTACTTTTTTGTTAACTCGTTCGAGGTACGTACCTATGTCGGCAATTAAACAAAAACCGAAATAATTATGATGATTAGCAGCACGATGAATTTTTAATAGTATTCAAAGTCAACGGGGGGAAATCAACGAAAAAAGATTCTACGAAAATGATTTTGAATCTTCCTACATTTTTTTTTATAGATGTTAAAATGCAGTTTGTATGGTCCACCTGAGTATAAATAATCGACTGAGTAGATGTCAAAGTCCTGAGTCGTTTTTACGATAGATTATCATTAGACTGGATAAGAACTTTATGCTCGGCGATTTTATGTTCATTTAATCGACATGAGTAACTCGTCGCATGTCTTGTTATCAATTGCGATATGTTGTTATCTCATATCAGTTTTAAAATCGTTATTTTGTGCGGTCAACCCGTCCCTCAGCTTATAACGGAAAGTTGAAACATTAAAACTGCAAAGATATATGGAACGTTTTAGCGGCGTACTAAATGAAGAGAATCATAGCTTGGTCAAAGAATGAACGTTTTACATTCTCCTAGATAAATCTTGTCATTCTGCATGTATTGTCAAGATCAACACTCTTTTGATCTTCACAAGCTAGCAGTAATCAAGCTGGATGAACTATGACCTGATGCGAAATAGGAGGTTTTGCAATAGCACCAGATTCCGAGCAAGTCGAGATCCAGGGCATGAGTCCCTGGTGAGCCTTCTTCACCTGAAGACATAAAACAAGTCATAAAAAGGAGCAAGAGTGATCTACCTGTAGACGGTTGGAAGGTGGCCAAGGTCAGCGAGCTATCCGGTGATAGACGTCAAACCGTCATCATGCCTTTCATATTTGAAGGACTATAGCGCGGGCCACAATGCTCCAGCACATTCCATTCCATTCCGATCCAGCACTATCCAGCTCATGCCCATTCCAGCAAACTGAACACATAGTCTCCATTCCGTTTAGTGTGCGACAATTTACTTGTAGTTTTAAAATTTCAGTTTTGCGTGATTATTTTAGAATGGATAGCAATTTTCTATAGTTATTTGGAATACTAATAAGTTTTGTACCCTTCTATAAACAAAAATCACAGCAAAATTTTTTTTTGTATTAATAATAATACTCTTCTGATCCAGAAAAGTTGAAAGTTGGTCAACTCGTCCTTTCCATTCCATTCCATTCCAACCTTATGTGTTCAGTCTCGTACATTTTCTATGCCGCCAACTTTGACGTTTATTCTGGAATGGAATGGATCATTGTGTCCGGCGCTTAAGGCTATGCGATATTTTACGTTTGATTTTACTCACCTAAACGTCTATCGAAGGGGACTAAAAATCTCCACACCGAAGGAGTCAACCTGTACGGCAGGTTGATATAAGTGGGCTACCTCGCAAAAGGAAGGCTGTGAAACATTGCCGTCTGATGTACCTGAATCTTGTTCAGGAACATATGCAGAGATTTTCCTACACCCCCCTAACACCCCCCTAATACCACCCCTAGAAAGTGCATACACCCCCCCTAACACGGACAATTTTCCTACACCTTTTCAATGATATGCACTTACGGTGTAAAAATGAAAACAGAAAGATTTCAAAATTTGGAAAGAGTTTTTCTTTATGACATTGACATCATATGATTTTGAACTTTGCAGCAAAAACAAGTATTTTATGGCTGTTGTGACTTAAAATTGTGAATACATATTGTTGTGATCTACCGTTAAAACACCTTCCGTGAGTTCGATATTCTTCACATTCGTGAAATAAAACAGTTTCTTTTTAAAACACTAATTACACATTTATTATAAACACTATTAATTATTTACACTTTATATTCGCACTATTCTAATCTCGCGTTACAATTTAACACTTTTTCGCTTTCAATTTATCGCGCCCGGATACACTAAATTCGCTTTTCACCGTAACAGCCTTTCCGCTGTTTTCGCTTTCTACTAAGTGATTCCAAGCACCTCTCGCGGCGGTATTTATACTCATATCTGATCATTATTCTACATCTGGGACTTTCTAGAGCTGTGTCTTGGGTTCTGGATCCGTCTTCGAAATGACTAATGGGAAATTCCGTCGCCATGTGAAATGGGAAATAGGTCCGTGTATTAGGTTCTCGAAGTTTCTCAAACTGCCTTCTAGAGAGTTATTCTACGTTTTATTTACGATTGTTTTCGTTGTTTGAATACATGTATGAAATCCATGTATGGAATGCATGTCGAGTATTTCCTCGCCGTTTCTAGCCGTTTCTGGCGCCGCCACAACGAAACACGGCTCGTTTGGCGTGCATGCAACATTACCCCCTCCTTAGACCTGTTCGTCCCGAACAGATTCGTCGTCATCCATTGCGTTGTTTCCATGGTACGGGGCAAGTCGGTCTAGGTGCACGACCTTCATTTTTGATCGGTGTTTTCGATGCTGCTGTATTCGGTAGACAACATCATTGAGCCGTTTAATGATGCGGTATGGTCCTTCCCATTTTGGTTGCAGTTTCGGGCTCAGGCCTTTCTGCCGGCGGGGGTTGTAAAGCCAGACTAAATCATTTTCTTGAAATCCGGCCGAGTTTGCCTTCAGGTCATATCGCGTTTTCATCCGGTCCGTGTTTAGGTTTATGCGTCCCCTAACTACCTCGTGAATGGAGTTTAACCGTTGCCGCAGCTCCGAAACGTACTCCGTTGTTGTCGTCGGATCTTCTGGTGGTATTCCGAATTTAACATCAGCCGGAAGTCGAATATTTCGTCCAAATACGATACGTGACGGTGATTCTCCAGTTGTAGTATGCGTCGCCGTTCGATAAGCCATCAGGAAGAATGGGATATGACGATCCCAATTATGCTGATGATCTTCTACCACTTTGGCCAAGTGCTCGATCAAGGTTTTGTTGAACCTTTCGACCATTCCATCGGACTGTGGGTGTAGTGGAGTGGTTCTCGTCTTCTTTATGCCCAACGCATCGCAAAACTCAGTAAACACTTGGGACTCGAAATTTCGACCTTGATCGGAATGTAGCTCGTTTGGGACTCCGTACCTACTAACCCAGTTAATCACGATTTGCTCCGCCACTATAGATGCTTCCTGATTTGGAATAGCGTAGACTTCTGTCCATTTGGTGAAATAGTCTGATACTACCAGCACGTAGCGATTTCCTTGTTGCGACACCGGAAACGGTCCTGCCACATCGATGGCGATCCTTTCGAAAGGGGTTCCAACGTTATATGTCTTCAGCTCACCTCTAGGCTTTCTCCTGGGTCCCTTCACAGATGCACAGGCTGCACATTTCCTACACCAGTCCTCCACATCTTCCCGCGCATGCACCCAATAAAATCGTTCTCTTATTTTATTAAGTGTTTTGTTTATGCCCAGGTGGCCTCCTGACGTTCCCTCGTGTACTTCCTGCAAAACATCCTTAACTTTGCTCCGAGGAAGTACAACCTGCATTCGATGCGCTGACCCATCCGCGGTTTCCCATTTCCTTTTTAGTAGGCCTCCTTCAAGATGCAGGGAGTTCCATTGTGCCCAGTAGCTCTTTAGCGTAGGACTTCGACTCGATATGCTTTGCCATTCAGGCCGATGTGCAGACTCCTTCCAGGCTATGATTTCTCGTAGATCTCCATCAGCCAGTTGTTCGTCCAATAGTTCCGATTGCGACCATCCTCTTGCTGGTGAAACGGATATCCACTTAACCTCGGCATCGACTACCTTTTCTTCTAACCGATGACAGTGCTTGCATTCCGGCTTGCATGGACGTCTGGAGAGAGCATCAGCATTTCCGTGCATAGTACCTTTTCGATGGACTATGTTAAAGTTGTATGTTTGCAACCTTTCAATCCATCGTGCCACTTGTCCTTCGGGGTTCTTGAAGTTGAGCAGCCATCTCAGAGCAGCGTAATCGGTCCTCAATACGAAGCTTTGACCGTACAGGTATTTGTGGAAATGCTTAGTGGCCTCGACTATTGCCAACAGCTCTCTTCGAGTGACGCAGTAGTTTCGCTCTGGCTTGGATAGCACCCGGCTAAAGTAAGCAATAACCCGTTCTTGACCATCAATTTGCTGCGATAACACGGCACCTATACCTGTATTACTTGCATCAGTGTCCACGATGAAAGTTTTCTGCGGCTCTGGATATGCTAGCATCGGTGCTTCACATAGCTCCTGTTTAAGCTTCTCAAACGCTGCTTGGCACTGGTGGTTCCAGTTAAACGGCTGATTTTTCTCCGTTAGCTGGTGTAAACTTTTGGCGATGGTAGCGAAATCCTTCACAAACCGGCGATAGTACGTTGCCAATCCTAGAAAACTCCGAAGTTGATGCTTATCCTTAGGTACTGGCCAATTTTTAACGGCTTCAATTTTCGCAGGGTCGGTTTTTATTCCTCCAGTAGAAACCACATGACTAAGGTATTTCACTTCACTGCAGAACAGGTTGCACTTTTTGGGACTTAGCTTCAAGTTTGCCGCTCGCAACCTTTCGAATACGTCCTCCAGGTTTTTCAAGTGTTCCTTGAACGTTCTGCCGATGACAATTATGTCATCCAGGTACACCAAACATGTCTTCCAACTTAGTCCAAGCAGCACTCGCTCCATGAGTCGTTCAAAGGTCGCAGGAGCATTACAGAGTCCGAACGGCATTACAACAAACTGCCAGAGCCCAGTTCCCACGGAAAAGGCTGTCTTTTCACGGTCACTTCTCTCGATTTCGACCTGCCAGTATCCGCTCTTCAAGTCCAACGTTGAAAACCAATTCGCACTGGCTAGAGTGTCCATAATGTCATCCATTCTCGGCAATGGGTAGCTATCCTTTTTCGTAACATCATTCAATCGTCGATAGTCAACACAGAACCGTGTACTGCCATCCTTCTTTTTGACTAAGACAACAGGCGACGTCCAAGGGCTATTCGAAGGCTCTATGATCCCTTGTTCTTGCATGTTCTGTATCATGTTGGCGACTTCAGCCTGTTTGGCTAGTGGTAAGCGGCGGGGAGCCTGCCGAATTGGTGATGCATCTCGTGTATCGATTCGATGAGTAGTCAACCTTGTTCTTCCGTAATCGTCATCTCGAGTCGATAAGATATCAGCATAGCGTTTAATTAGCTGAACTCCTTGTTGGTAGTGTTCGTTGCTTAGTTCCGAAGACTGTAGCATGTTCCTAGCTAGCTCATTTATCTTGCTGTTTGGTATCTTTTTGCGTTCAGATTGTATTTCTGCCATTTCCAAAGAAGTGATTGACGAGACTGGCTGGCAGTCGGCGATTACTTCTCCTTCCTTAAGCTTCTTTTCCTGCTCCGCCAAATTCAGCACCCTTATAGGAACGTAATTCCCCTCCGTAATCGTGATTAAGCTTTTTGCCACCATAAGGTTGCTGACTGCTGGGTTTTGCGTTGGCTCCACGATGAAGAATTGGTGGCCCCCAGGATCACCATCCAATTTGGCCCAGATGATGTTTTCCGACGACTTTGGTACTTTGGTGTTTTCGCAGACGACGATTCTTAGCCGGTCGTTTCCCTTCCGGTTTCCTACCAACGGTATTTCAACGTTTTTCCACTTGATCACCCTGTCTCCCAAATCCAGGCTGAAGCCATGAGGGCCTAGGAAATCCATCCCAAGTATACATTCGTCGGTTATATCTGCCACAAGGAACCGATGCTGGAACACCAAATCACCGAGCTGTATTTGGCGCGTTATTTCTCCGTGAACTGGTGCAGATTCGCCTGTTGCTGTACGAAGTACATATCGTCCAACGTTACCAAGTCTCCATGCCTTCACCAAGTCCATCCGCAAAATTGACTTCATTGCTCCGGTATCAATGGTGATATTGCAAGGCTTGTTTTCAATTTTTCCTCGCAGACTTAAGTCGTTCTCGTGTCGATAGAGCCTAGAGACTGTGATGATGGTTCTGGGGTCAACAATTCCACGAGCCAACCTCCGACCCATGAGGTTGGCTCTTACTGGTTTCCCGCCGGTTCCGAAGAAGAGACGGCCACGTTCACTGAACCAGCCTCGTTCCTTTGTCGCCATCGCGCTGCACATCCTTCGCAAAACCTTGTCTTCAATTTCCTTCGGCAGTCACGCCTCAAGTGCCCTTTTTCTCCACAGTTCCAACATTGTGGAGCTCCGCTTGTCGGTGATTCTCGGCTGACCTCGGCTCTTTGGCATACACACTCTTCGTACACTTCACGCACTCTAACGTTACTGCGTGATGCCCGCTTTACCGATTCGTAAGTGAGAGCGTAGGCCAAAGTATCTCTCAGCGTTCGATTATTTGTCAATCGAAGTGCTTGTTGGAGCTCTTCATCACGAGCTGCCTGGATGAAAGCGTCCTTCGCTGTCTCGTCCCGATGATCTGGATTTGAAGCAGGATAAGACAGAAGTGTCAAGCGCTCGATGTCCTGAGCCAGCTGCTGCAAGGTCTCTCCCGGTTTCTGTGTGCGTGTCCTCAGCTGCGCACGATGAATTTCCTTTAAGTGGTCTTCGCCATACCGCATATCCAAGGCACTCGCCAGGCTGCAATAACTGGAGTAATTGTCGACCGACATGGTTTGCAGTACGTCCACCGCGGATCCTCTCAAAGACACCATCAGTGAGGTCGCACGTTCTTCATCGTTCCAGCGGTTAACTTTTGCAACAGCCTCAAATTGCTTCTTGTAGTTGGTCCAAGAAGTTTGCCCATCAAAAGTTGGTGGTTTAAGTGCCTTGATGCCACTTGATTCTGTTGGCACAATTCCTACGGCCTTCACGCGTTGAAGATCCAATTTCATCTGGTCCATTCCTTCTTCAATACCAACCAACTTTTTGTCGAACTGTTGTTCCACTTCCGTTACTCGACTCTCTAATTGCTGTTTAACTTCTGAAACTTGCTGTTGGAACTGTTGTCTGATTTCTACCAGCTGCTCCTCACTCTTCCTCGCATGTTCTTCTAACTGTTCCTTAATGTCGACGGCTTGCTGGTCGAGCTTCTGGGCTTGCTGGTCGAGCTTCTGTTCCAGTTGCTCCTTAACGTCTACAGCTTGTTGGTCGAGTTTCTGATCCAGGTTCGTGGCTTGTTGTTTACTCTCTTCAGCCTGCTGTTCGAGTTTTTGACCGATGTCCAAGGATTGTTGCTTCATGTCGGATGCCATTTTCAGCAGCAAATCCATCATAGGATTTTTCTCTTCGCTGCTTTCTTCCTCTTGAACAAACTCCTGGCTGATTTCTTCGTCCGGGAATTCAAATGTTTCCGGATCGTTACCTTCGGTGCTCAAAGCCTCCCTGAGCCGTGACAGTAGCGCCGTCTTGTTCCCAGACGTTGAAAGTTCACGTTTCCGGCACTCCACCTTTAACTCTGCCAATGTCAACTCGTTCACTAATTTCGGCATTGTTTTTCGATTAGTCCACACGACTTTTCACAATTATCACTTTAGTCCACTCAACTTTTCACAAAGTTCAATTAGTCCGCACAATTTACAATGCTCACTGTCCGAAACTTTTAACTTTTTATTTAGTCCGCGCACTTATTAATTTTCACTTTTCACACGAATTCACTGTCCGTAATTTCTCTAAGAGTCACTTTTTAAATCACGAACGCGACAGAATCCCTTATTTCTGACACCAGTTGTTGTGATCTACCGTTAAAACACCTTCCGTGAGTTCGATATTCTTCACATTCGTGAAATAAAACAGTTTCTTTCTAAAACACTAATTACACATTTATTATAAACACTATTAATTATTTACACTTTATATTCGCACTATTCTAATCTCGCGTTACAATTTAACACTTTTTCGCTTTCAATTTATCGCGCCCGGATACACTAAATTCGCTTTTCACCGTAACAGCCTTTCCGCTGTTTTCGCTTTCTACTAAGTGATTCCAAGCACCTCTCGCGGCGGTATTTATACTCATATCTGATCATTATTCTACATCTGGGACTTTCTAGAGCTGTGTCTTGGGTTCTGGATCCGTCTTCGAAATGACTAATGGGAAATTCCGTCGCCATGTGAAATGGGAAATAGGTCCGTGTATTAGGTTCTCGAAGTTTCTCAAACTGCCTTCTAGAGAGTTATTCTACGTTTTATTTACGATTGTTTTCGTTGTTTGAATACATGTATGAAATCCATGTATGGAATGCATGTCGAGTATTTCCTCGCCGTTTCTAGCCGTTTCTGGCGCCGCCACAACGAAACACGGCTCGTTTGGCGTGCATGCAACAATATGTATAAGATTTGTTGTTTTCATTAATGTTGAAATTCAGAGGGCTCGAATAATATATCCACTATGCCAAAAGGAAACTAATCACTGGATTACGTAATCCTTAACCCTTAGGCGGCAGCGGGAAGTTTGATGAGTATTGAGGTATATTTATGCAAAGAATTTTTTCGTAAAAAACAAGTATTGGAAATGAAAACTGATAATTTTTTATGCTTGTTTAAGGAGCAAAATTAAAAATGTTAGACTCTATGTGGGCACTGAGTGCGCAAAAGAAGAAATTTTTTTTTCAAATTTCGACTAGTCATAACTTCTGACCACGAAGCATTGCATCATCACGAAATTTAAAGAACATATTAATGTTGATAAAGACTATACACGAGTGATTTATTCTGAGTGTGCAGCTAATCCTGTCGCTACAGCAAGCACTTGAAAAAAATTTAAACAACTAAGCCGCTTTTTGAAAAATGCACACGATTGTCCACTCTATTAATTTGAAATTTTAAAAGCTTCGAGATACATAGAACGGTAGCCCTTCACCAAATTATCTATTTTCTTAATACTCGAAGCTTTTGTTCACGAGAACTCACGACCGAACTATCAGATCAATAAGAAATTCGCAGGGTGTGTAGCCTTTAAGTAGGAACAGGTCTGACAGAAGTCATTTAGATATGTGGGCGACTCTATAGCAGTGGTGCTATCTCAAAAAATAATTGCAAACAATACATGCTTTATGCTCTTTAACTTCCGCTGCAGGTACCATATTCTAAAAAAAACTCTAGCGCGCCTGAACCGCTAGAAACACTAATGTTCGAAGAACAGTAGAAGAATCGTGCAGGTTTTGAGTGCATATTCCACCAAATGAGCTGCTTATTACGGCCAAACTGTTTCAAATGCCACGTTTTACTTTGGTGTCAAGAATGCATTATAACTCGTATGGTAGAAGGTTTCAGATATTACCACTGGCATGAATTTCAACGTTTATGAGAGCAAAACACGGGTTAATTATATTCGTTATCAGTTGCTTATTTCACATAATTTTGAAAGCAGCATCTCATATAACATCAATGAAGAAAATGCTCAGTGCCTGCAGCACTGTAACTGAAGTTGGTGTTTGGGGCTGCAATCCGAAAAACTTGCAGAACTTTGCGAATTGAAACATTGGTTATTTATTTTCATTGTAAATGTTTCCGGTATGAATACTAACTGTAAGCATTTATTGATACAAAAGTAGCACAACCGACTCGTGCTGGCAACCTTCTGCCAGTATCAAAGCCAAGAATATATCACATCTGCTTCACGTTGTTATATTACATTCGAAGTTTTAGGAGTATAAAGAAATTTAGGGTTACGTGCAGCGAGTTTTTTCAAATGATCGAAAGCTTAATATTTGCTGTGAAAATTCTACGCTAAAACCGCTTAATAAAGATATTGCAATTAAACACAAAATCA